>JAVGWX010000024.1:32037136-32084636 GCA_036924085.1 Ariolimax columbianus
ATTCTTGAATGTATCAATTGACCCTGTCTCCACTATTTCTTGTGGCAATGAATTTCAAACATTCACCACTCTCTCACTAAAAAAGTATTTCCTAGTATCTAAATCTGGAACTTTCTTTAATTAATTTGTAACTGTGCTATCTTGTTCTTATATTTGGCTGTATTTTTAAGAAAAAAACTTGTTATAGTCTAATTTAGCCTTTCCATTTTTAGTCTCGAGCGACTAGTAAATTTTGAGACAATTTTATCTTAAACAAACTATTTAATACTGTCTGTCTATATTTTTAATCCTGGGAAGTCGTGACAGGAGATAAAGGAGGGTTGTGCATGGGAACTCGCAGCCTCCCCAGGTATGACTCGGTGCTACTGAAACACAGAACAGAGAATTTGACCAAGTATTCTCTACAAGCTGGTAAACGAAACGCAGCATTGGGACTACTGCAGTGATAAAGACATGATGATGGTGGTGGTAATGATGATCATCACCCCGTCACCACCATCACCATTATCATCCCCATCACTACCATCACCACCTTCACCATCATGACTACTATCAACAACATCATTATCACCTTCACCCCATCATCATCTCCATCACCACCATCACCACCCCACCACCACCACCATCCCCATTACCACTATTATCACCCCCACCATCACCATCATCACCATCACCACCACCATCATCACCCTCATCACCATCACCACCACTACCACCACCATCACCCTCACCATCACCACTATCATAACCACCACCACCACCACCATCATCATCAGCATCACCATCATCATCACCATTACCACCATCACCACTATCATCACCATCACCACAATGGCATAATGTCTCACAATGATAACAGAGCCTAGGTCAGGGTCCATGTCTGACACTGATAACAGAGAGTTGGTCAGGGTCCATGTCTGACACTGATAACAGAGAGTTGGTCAGGGTCCATGTCTGACACTGATAACAGAGAGTCAGGGTCCATGCTGACACTGATAACAGAGAGTTGGACAGGGTCCATGTCTGACACTGATAACAGAGAGTTGGTCAGTGTCCATGTCTGACACTGATAACAGAGAGTCAGGGTCCATGTCTGACACTGATAACAGAGAGTCAGGGTCCATGTCTGACACTGATAACAGAGAGTTGGTCAGGGTCCATGTCTGACACTGATAACAGAGAGTTGGTCAGGGTCTATGCCTGACGCTGATAACAGAGAGTCTGGGTCCATCTCTGACGCTGATAACAGAGAGTCAGGGTCTATGTCTGACGCTGATAACAGAGAGTCAGGGTCCATGTCTGACACTGATAACAGAGAGTTGGTCAGGGTCCATGCCTGACACTGATAACTGAGAGTCAGGGTCCATATCTGACACTGATAACAGAGAGTTGGTCACGGGTCATGTCTGATACTGATAACAGAGAGTTGGTCAGGGGTCATGTCTGACACTGATAACAGAGAGTTGGTCAGGGTCCATGTCTGACACTGATAACAGAGAGTCAGGGTCCATGTCTGACACTGATAACAGAGAGTCAGGGTCCTTGTCTGACACTGATAACAGAGAGTTGGTCAGGGTCCATGTCTGACACTGATAACAGAGAGTCAGGGTCCATGTCTGACACTGATAACAGAGAGTCAGGGTCCATGTCTGACACTGATAACATAGAGTTGGTCAGGGTCCATGTCTGACACTGATAACAGAGAGTCAGGGTCTATGTCTGACACTGATAACAGAGAGTCAGGGTCCATGTCTGACACTGATAGCAGAGAGTCAGGGTCCATGTCTGACACTGAGAACATAGTGATGGTCAGGGTCATATCTGACACTGATAACAAAGAGTACGTGTGAATATTATTGTTCTGCCTCCTATTTGATCCAGCTGAAGCATAGGCTAACCACTACATTTTATAAGCATATGCCAAAAATACAAGGAGGATTCAAATGAAAATCTAAAACTTGGGATAGAAGATAGAATTACAATGTCTTTGTATTGTTACTTGTTAACATGGTTGCTAAGGATGCCAAGAGTGTTCTGTGCTTGTCATCACGGTACAGACAAACAACAAGACGTTACCATTAGAGTTAAAAATGGCCACCCTAACTATTGACATGCACAAAAGAGGAGCAGTGAGGTGATGGTTATGGTCATGGTGATGGTGGTGGTAGTGATGGTGATGGTGGTGAGGGTGATGGTGTTGATGGTGATGGTGGTGGTGATGGTGGTTGTGCTGGTGGTGGTGATGGTGGTTGTGTAAGTGATGGTGGTGGTGGTGTTGATGGTGATGGTGGTGGTGATGTTGGTGGTGATGGTAGTGGTGATGGTGGTGGTGATGGTAGTTGTGATGGTGGTGGTGATGGTGGTGGTGATGTTGATGGTGATGGTAGTGGTGATGGTGGTGGTGATGGTGATGGTGATGGTGGTGTTGATGGTGATGGTGATGGTGGTGGTGATGGTAGTGGTGATGGTGGTGGTGATGGTGGTGGTGATGTTGATGGTGATGGTTGTGATGATGGTGGTGGTGAGGGTGATGGTGATATTGATGGTGATGGTGTTGGTGGTGATGGTGATGTTGATGGTGATGGCTATGTTATCAGTTTGTTTTAATAGCAAAGGTGTTACATTTATGGATGCCTTTCACTCCCAAAAAAATCTGTGATTTTCCTTTACGAGGCGATCAAATAATGCAAAAGACTCTGGTGTCACTATTCTGTGTGCCTGACCCGGTTGTCCTTGGTGTCACTATTCTGTGTGCCTGACCCGGTTGTGAACACAATACTCACACTGTTTTGAAACTTCCTACTCCACTCATACACTTGTTGGGGATTAAGATGCTGAGCAGCGCATGAGCTGCAGAGGTCAGCGACCCATAGCTGACTGCTAGCGTCAGGGGCAGCGAACCAGAGCTGACAGGACCCTTCTACACCTCCACGCGGTGATCCTGGATAACAGGCTGCAACAGAGCAGACTTGCTAAGAAAAAGGGATCAAAGAGGGAATGCCAACCCGGTACTCAAAAAATGTTTGCTGAAGTCGGATGTGTTGGACCGAAAGGTGCAAATTTCGCAGTCAAGCTGTAAACTACGACACAACCCATTCCGTTTTCTGGACTTCATTCTGCTACTTAAGCCCTTTCAGGGTTTAGTAGCGGGATATTGAGAAGGAACAAAGCCAAGCCAAGCCAAACCAAGCCAAACAAAGCCAAGCCAAACCAAGCCAAGCCAAGCCAAACCAAGCCAAGCCAATCCAAACCAAGCAAAGCCAAGCCAAACCAAGCCAAGCCAAACCAAACCAAGCCAAACCAAACCAAGCCAAGCCATACACTTGTTGTAGTGAAAGATATGAATGACCGTACTGGATCTTCATGTGCTTATGAATGTTTATAGTTTTAACCACTTCGCTGCTGAAATAACTGATAGCAGAATGCTGCTACTGTTTGGTGCATGCCAACGACAGTGGGGCGGCCATCTTAAAATTGCAATTAGGAAGTCAAGGTGTACGTCTGCAGCGTAATAGCACGTGCAGGACGCTCTTGGCACCCTTAGCAACCATACTAACAAGTAACAATACAAATGTATGGTAAATCTCTTTTCAATCCCACTTTGGAGGTTTCCATTTAAATTCTCCCTATAACAGAATAGTGTTTTTGGGTGACTACATGGAGATGTTGCAGGCCACACAAAGAGAACCACGAAATAGTATGGAAAGGGAACTGATATGCCAGCTAAACAGACTCTCAGACCTCAGTAAAATCACCCTCCAGTGGATTCCAGCTCACTGCGGCATACCTGGCAATGAATGGGCGGACAGGCTGGTCTGGGAAGAAAGACAAAGAGAATAATTCACCCACCCAGTGTCACTGCCAGAAGTCAAGGCAAACATCCAAAAACAATATAAACAACAGTGGATAGAGATAACAAACAGTAAATACCCACAGGACCCAATCAATAGACTGAATAGGAAACAGTATACCACAATTTTTTTGCCTCAGAACAGGTCATTGCAGACTAAATGCACACATGCATAAAATGAAAGCAGCACAGACTGCACAACGCACATGTCAGAGAGGACCCAAGACTCCAGAACACATCCTGCAAACATGTCCACTGCACCAAGGCTCCCGTGAGAAGACCTGGCCCGAGGAGAGAAACATACAAGACACACTGTGAGGAATCATTGAGGACCTGCGACTGACGTGTGACTTCATGGAGGCAGCCTATCTTGTGGCATAAAACGAGCATACGAAACCGAACGCAAAGACGAACAAGAATTCTTCTCATACTTTGTCTGCTTTTGCAGTGGGAAATTCTGTTGCAAAATTAGTATAGTCCTGAAGATGTGTGGTTTCACACTTTCTATGATGAGGACTGGATCCTTGGTCGACTGGAGATGTACAAGCCAAGATTCATCGTTGGACAGTTGTGCGTGGGTGACTTCGACTATAGAAATGACGTAGCCATACCGGACTCAGGCAAGGATGAAACCATTGAATCACACAGAAAACCTTGAATCTAGATTAGGCCTCAACGTCTCATCAGTTTAGTTTAGTCGAAGATTCAACGCCCTTGCACAAGATTTAACCCATAAGGGTTATATTCTTCTCCATATTTGTGGAGACTCTCAGCACAATGGACGGACTCTTGTAGCACTGGCGATGATCCTGTAATAGATTGGCTAGATTTTTACCGTAATTTCAAATTTTGTCCGGGCAACGGCCGTTATGTCTACTCTTTTCGATTTCCAACTGTCGAGGGACTTTTAACGTGCGCGACAATGCACACGGGGGTCTGATGTCCGATCTCTACTACCCAAAGATCTTAAGAAACAAAAAGTCCACATGAAAAAATTCCTGTCTACACCGGAATTTAAGCCCGCGGTCTTCATCCCCCGAGGCCAGAGTTTTACCTTGAGACCATTAAGTCCCCAAAGTATCTTATCGGTAAAACCAAATCAGGAATTATTGTGTCAACTCCATTTGAGATTCCATTTACCTGGGCTGTGAACTCAAACTCACAAAGACACCCGAGCATCATTTGAAGAGTTGGATTCAAGTGAGAAATTATGGCGTTAGCATTAACTGTAATCTCTCGTCATGAGCTACCTTGGTCTAGCGGCAAGACGTCTTAGTCGAGAAGTCTGGATATATCACAGAACGCACAATTCTGGCGTTTACCTCCAAGTACACGACTTGAGTAGAATTTTAATTAATTTCCAAATGTGCCTGTCTTGACAGCGACTAATGGCCTGCTTTTTTCGATTTGCAACTGCCCAAAGTTTATTTATGTGCACAACTTGTGCATGTGATATCCGAGTTTATTGTCCGTCTCCAACGAGACTAGGCAGACCATCTCACCTCCCTCGATACCAGGGGTCGTTAGAAACTTGCAGTATTCGAAACACCACTGTTTCTTAAAAGTCAGAGAGCCTATCGCGATTCCTTGACTCGAAAACGATATATCATCTGCCCTACAGAAACGATGCTTATCGTAGTTTAAAAACAACGCATGGACGGCACATGAAAGAAGATTGCATCTGCCAATGACGCATAGCGACATTGTTAGATAAGATGAGAAGACGCTGTGTTAAATAATATAACTGCTTATTCTTCTTCTTTTCAATACCATATAACAGTGGTTGGGGGGGGGGGGGGGGGGGGGGGGGGGGGGGGGGGGGGGGGGGGGGGGGGGGGGGGGTTCTAACGACACTAAGACTACATTGGGTTGTGTATACCACTAAGTATGGCCTTTTGAATGAATTCAAATTTTGTAGAGAAAATCCTTTTATTTTTTATTAAAAATAGATTTTGTATTAGTCTTTTGCAAAAATTGTATTTTATTCTTAATATAATAATTTCAAAATACCAAAGAGTAAACAAATATTCAATGAAATGATTCTGCCCGCTTGGCGACCTACAGGACTCAAACCAAAACCTCCTTCATGTCACAAATGACGGATACCGATCTTGCTGACCAGCTGCAATTGCAGACTTCAGTGTTACAACCATATATTAAAGTTCTTTCTTTTAAAAAAAAAACCCTGCGAAAACACAAAACAAACAAAGCCACAACAAAGCGATTAAAAGGTACATTAACTTTAAGTTAGTAAGTAGTAACCTTTCAGTCATGTCTGACTATAGGTTGATGCGACCTTGGAGTAGCAGCTCTCTACTGAGTTTTTGGTTTTATTTTTCCTTTCCGCGTTATCTCTTCACTTCCCTGTTTTGTCTCTTCACTTCCCTGTGCTGTCTCTTCACTTCCCTGTGTTGTCTCTTCACTTCTCTGTGTTGTCTCTTCACTTCCCTGTGTTGTCTCTTCACTTCCCTGTGTTGTCTCTTCACTTCCCTGTGTTGTCTCTTCACTTCCCTGTGTTGTCTCTTCACTTCCCTGTGTTGTCTCTTCACTTCCCTGTGCTGTCTCTTCACTTCCCTATGTTGCCCCTTCACTTCCATGTGTTCCATGAGTTTATTTTCACCCATCCCTCTCCAGGTTGCATCTCCATCTGGATAGGTCCGCAGCTATGTCTTCCCAAGACGTCAGACCCCTATCCAGAGCCTTCCTGTCCCGCTTACATGGGTCTTTGAACCTCAGCTGTGGTCGGCCATCTGTTCTTTTACCACACGCCAGCTGCTCATAGAGATTATCCTCTTGAGAAGCATGTTGTCTTCCATTTGGACTAGTTAATTCGTTCATTTTTTCTGTTTTCTTTCTTCTTTTCCCTGACCTGGACATCGGCTATATGAATAAGCACTCCGCTTAGTGTGTAGTATATTCACGGTCTTTGTGGTTTATGGAAAAGGCAAGGCACAGAGCGATATATGCCATCCCCCCTCCGCCACCTTGCGAGATATCTGTTTACGGGAAAAGGCTTCGGGAGTAAACCCTGAGGAAAACATCTACATCCTGTGATATCTCCAGTTATCCAGACTTGCATACCTTCAACAGCTGATATTTCTGTTAGTTATCCGGACTTACACACCTTCAACAGCTGATATCTCCCGTTATCCAGACGTGCATACCTTCAACAGCTGATATTTCTGTTAGTTATCCAGTTTTGCATACCTCCAACAGCTGATATTTCCGTTAATTATCCAGACTTGCATACCTTAAACAGCTTATATTTCTGTTAGCTATCCAGACTTGCATACTTTCAAAAGCTGATATTTCTGTTAGTTATCCAGACTTGCATACCTTCAACAGCTGATACTTTTGTTAGTTATCCAGACTTGCATACCTTCAACAACTAAAAATGTCCATATAGATTTCGTTATTAGATAAAGTATATATATATATATTTATGCAATAACAATTACTCCCATTTGAAGTAAAGGTCTAGTTTGATGTATGTTTATCACGCGTGAAGTAATGGTCTAGTTTGATGTATGTTAATCACGCGTGAAGTAATGGTCTAGTTTGATGTATGTTAATCACGCGTGAAGTAATGGTCTAGTTTGATGTATGTTTATCACGCGTGAAGTAATGGTCTAGTTTGATGTATGTTAATCACGCGTGAAGTAATGGTCTAGTTTGATGTATGTTTATCACGCGTGAAGTAATGGTCTAGTTTGATGTATGTTAATCACGCGTGAAGTAATGGTCTAGTTTGATGTATGTTTATCACGCGTGAAGTAATGGTCTAGTTTGATGTATGTTTATCACGCGTGAAGTAATGGTCTAGTTTGATGTATGTTAATCACGCGTGAAGTAATGGTCTAGTTTGATGTATGTTTATCACGCGTGAAGTAATGGTCTAGTTTGATGTATGTTAATCACGCGTGAAGTAAAGGTCTAGTTTGATGTATGTTTATCACGCGTGAAGTAATGGTCTAGTTTGATGTATGTTAATCACGCGTGAAGTAAAGGTCTAGTTTGATGTATGTTTATCACGCGTGAAGTAATGGTCTAGTTTGATGTATGTTAATCACGCGTGAAGTAAAGGTCTAGTTTGATGTATGTTTATCACGCGTGAAGTAATGGTCTAGTTTGATGTATGTTTATCACGCGTGAAGTAATGGTCTAGTTTGATGTATGTTAATCACGCGTGAAGTAATGGTCTAGTTTGATGTATGTTTATCACGCGTGAAGTAATGGTCTAGTTTGATGTATGTTTATCACGCGTGAAGTAATGGTCTAGTTTGATGTATGTTTATCACGCGTGAAGTAATGGTCTAGTTTGATGTATGTTTATCACGCGTGAAGTAATGGTCTAGTTTGATGTATGTTTATCACGCGTGAAGTAATGGTCTAGTTTGATGTATGTTAATCACGCGTGAAGTAATGGTCTAGTTTGATGTATGTTAATCACGCGTGAAGTAATGGTCTAGTTTGATGTATGTTAATCACGCGTGAAGTAATGGTCTAGTTTGATGTATGTTTATCACGCGTGAAGTAATGGTCTAGTTTGATGTATGTTAATCACGCGTGAAGTAAAGGTCTAGTTTGATGTATGTTTATCACGCGTGAAGTAATGGTCTAGTTTGATGTATGTTAATCACGCGTGAAGTAAAGGTCTAGTTTGATGTATGTTTATCACGCGTGAAGTAATGGTCTAGTTTGATGTATGTTAATCACGCGTGAAGTAAAGGTCTAGTTTGATGTATGTTTATCACGCGTGAAGTAATGGTCTAGTTTGATGTATGTTTATCACGCGTGAAGTAATGGTCTAGTTTGATGTATGTTAATCACGCGTGAAGTAATGGTCTAGTTTGATGTATGTTTATCACGCGTGAAGTAATGGTCTAGTTTGATGTATGTTTATCACGCGTGAAGTAATGGTCTAGTTTGATGTATGTTTATCACGCGTGAAGTAATGGTCTAGTTTGATGTATGTTTATCACGCGTGAAGTAATGGTCTAGTTTGATGTATGTTTATCACGCGTGGAGTAATGGTCTAGTTTGATGTATGTTAATCACGCGTGAAGTAATGGTCTAGTTTGATGTATGTTAATCACGCGTGAAGTAATGGTCTAGTTTGATGTATGTTAATCACGCGTGAAGTAATGGTCTAGTTTGATGTATGTTAATCACGCATGAAGTAATGGTCTAGTTTGATGTATGTTAATCACGCGTGAAGTAATGGTCTAGTTTGATGTATGTTAATCACGCGTGAAGTAATGGTCTAGTTTGATGTATGTTAATCACGCGTGAAGTAATGGTCTAGTTTGATGTATGTTTATCACGCGTGAAGTAATGGTCTAGTTTGATGTATGTTAATCACGCGTGAAGTAATGGTCTAGTTTGATGTATGTTAATCACGCGTGAAGTAATGGTCTAGTTTGATGTATGTTAATCACGCGTGAAGTAATGGTCTAGTTTGATGTATGTTAATCACGCGTGAAGTAATGGTCTAGTTTGATGTATGTTAATCACGCGTGAAGTAATGGTCTAGTTTGATGTATGTTTATCACGCGTGAAGTAATGGTCTAGTTTGATGTATGTTAATCACGCGTGAAGTAATGGTCTAGTTTGATGTATGTTTATCACGCGTGAAGTAATGGTCTAGTTTGATGTATGTTTATCACGCGTGAAGTAATGGTCTAGTTTGATGTATGTTTATCACGCGTGAAGTAATGGTCTAGTTTGATGTATGTTTATCACGCGTGAAGTAATGGTCTAGTTTGATGTATGTTTATCACGCGTGAAGTAATGGTCTAGTTTGATGTATGTTAATCACGCGGGAAGTAATGGTCTAGTTTGATGTATGTTAATCACGCGTGAAGTAATGGTCTAGTTTGATGTATGTTAATCACGCGTGAAGTAATGGTCTAGTTTGATGTATGTTAATCACGCGTGAAGTAATGGTCTAGTTTGATGTATGTTAATCACGCGTGAAGTAATGGTCTAGTTTGATGTATGTTAATCACGCGTGAAGTAATGGTCTAGTTTGATGTATGTTAATCACGCGTGAAGTAATGGTCTAGTTTGATGTATGTTTATCACGCGTGAAGTAATGGTCTAGTTTGATGTATGTTAATCACGCGTGAAGTAATGGTCTAGTTTGATGTATGTTAATCACGCGTGAAGTAATGGTCTAGTTTGATGTATGTTAATCACGCGTGAAGTAATGGTCTAGTTTGATGTATGTTAATCACGCGTGAAGTAATGGTCTAGTTTGATGTATGTTAATCACGCGTGAAGTAATGGTCTAATTTGATATAT
Organism: Ariolimax columbianus; assembly: GCA_036924085.1. Taxonomy (NCBI): domain Eukaryota; kingdom Metazoa; phylum Mollusca; class Gastropoda; order Stylommatophora; family Arionidae; genus Ariolimax; species Ariolimax columbianus. The sequence continues at coordinate 32,047,290 of JAVGWX010000024.1, forward strand.
GTTTCTGAAGGGTTAGATATTGATCAATAGAGAGCCTCTAGACTATCACAGCAATGGGAACAATGTCGTTTGACAGTTGTTTTTTATTTTAAATTTAAAAAAAACCATTTTGAACAAAATTGATCTTTATTTATCAGTGTAACAGAATGACCCAACCTGACTTATGTTAATCAGGCGTGAACTAATGATCTAACCTGTCTTAGGTTAATCAGGCGTGAACTAATGACCTAGCCTGTATTATGTTAATCAGGCGTGAACTAATGACCTAACCTGACTTATGTTAATCAGGCGTGAACTAATGATCTAACCTGTCTTAGGTTAATCAGGCGAGAACTAATGACCTAGCCTGTCAAACGTTAATCAGGCATGAAATAATGATCTAGCTTTTCTTATGTTAATCAGACATGAAATAATGACCTAGTCTATCGTATGTTAATCAGGCGTGAAATGATGACCTATCCTGTCTTATGTTAATCAGGCGTTAACTAATGACCTAACCTGTCTTAAGTTAATCAGGCGTGAACTAATGATCTAACCTGGATTATATTAATCAGGCGTAAACTAATGACATAGCCTGTCAAACGTTAATCAGGCGTGAAATAATGACCTACTTTATCTTATGTTAATCAGGCGTGAAAATAATGACCTAGTTTATCTTATGTTAATCAGGCGTGAAAATAATTACCTAGGTTACCTTATTTTAAAAGTAAAGTAAAGTAACCCATAGCATTACTGCCGTAGGGGTGTCAGGTGTTAGCGATCTCACATTTCAAAGGTTCGGCTATATGAGGGTGGTAGCCATCTCCTCTCCCTGGCCGCTTTTACTTCCCGGACTGAACCGGTTCTCATTTAGGGCTGGGTTAACCCAGGAACCGTTGCGGTCTGAAAACACATTACCGCCTCAACTGAGGAATGAACCCAGGACCACTCAGATGCGATGCCAGTGCGCTAACCACATTATGTTAATGCGACTTAAAATAATGACATCGTAAGTCATGTTTAAGATTTCAAACGTAAATTAAATATGGCTTTATGACTTAAATATGACAAACACCAGTTTTAGAAATCAATGTCCCAGGGCACTCAACTTATGACCCATATCTGGAAACCCCCCCACCTTCCAGAACGCGCTCATGGAGCTCGCCTCTGATACATCCAGACTTAATTATTATTTGTTCCAGAACAAACACAAGATAAGAGTGTACCTTGTTACCAAAGAATGTGAACTTAATTCGAGCTGATAGGAGAACTCGATATCCAGGAAGAGGAGAGGGGATATATCTAACGAGGTCATGTAGCATCTCTTGCTAGGGTCATTTCCGGGCATGGTCCACCCAATCACAAGCGAGCTGAATCCAGGAGAAACAGAGCTACAACAAACGATTACAAACAATTTGTAAATGAATCCTTTAATTCCAATATTGAAGTTGCTATTGTTGCTGTTATGCCATAGCCTGGTCTTTGCAGCCCAATGCCCTTCTTGGATAGATACAGGTCGTCTTCAGGGCAGAATGCAAGACTTTCTAATAAATAACGCTGCTCACGTGTAACCATAGGAACGGTGGAGTTTGTCACGCTCAGACCGGGATGTACAGTCATATACGGTCACATCGGAATAATCATGTCTGGCGCTAACAAACTAACTAACTAACTAACTAATTAACTAACTAACTAACTAACTAACTGACTGACTGACTGACTGACTAACTGACTGACGAACTAACTAACTAACTAACTAACTAACTATTTAACTAACTAACTAACTATCTAACTAACTAACTAACTATTTAACTATCTAACTATCTATCTAACTAACTAACTAACTATCTAACTAACTAATTTTTTAACCACCGAACTAACTAACTATCCAACTATCGAACTATCTAACTGACTAACTGACTATCTACCTAACTAACTAACTATCTAACTAGCTAACTAACTATCTAACTATCTAACCGACTAACTGACTATCTGACTAACTATCTGACTAACTATCTGACTAACTAACTAACTACCTAACTAATTAACTAACTAACTACCTAACTAACACACTAACTAACTAGCTAACTAACTAACTAACTAACTAACTACCTAACTAGCACACTAACTAACTAACTAACTAACTAACTAACTAACTTTCTTTCTGACTATCCAGTATGTTTCGGTTGTCCTATTCATTTGAATCCTGGCACCTCTAGGGTTGTAAGAGCACGCGCGCACGTACACACACACACACGCACGCACCACACGCACGCACACACACACGCACGCACCACACACACACAAACACACACACGCACGCACCACACACACAAACACACACACACACACACACACGAACCACACACACGCACACACACACAATTATCAAGGGGCAGTAAAATAAGGCCTATACCTTTAATTGTGTAGCTTCCCTTTCAAGGTAACCAACGAAACCGTTTAAAATATATTTCCAAATTCTCCCTAACACGCGTCACTATGAGCCGTTTAATCGAAGTCAGGAACCTTCTATTTATTATAATCAACTAATAAAAATACTTCAACGCCCTAAGGAGTACAAGGTCCTTATAAAGGTCCTTGAACACCTGTATGATAAGGCGTCCAGTACAGTTCTTTGAATGGGAGGCGCGGCGACTGGTTTCGGACATCAGTCGGTGTGAGACAGGGGTGTACACTCTCTCCAACTCTTTTCAATATATTCATTGAGGGAATTATGAGTGAGGCACTTGGAGGTCATGTTGGTACTCTTGAGATAGGGGGCCGAAAGATTACTAACCTACGTTTTGCAGATGATATCGACGGGTTGGCGGGTTCAGAAGCAGAACTCCAGGAATGGGTCTGAAGGCTCGATGAAACAGCTCTTGACTATGGTATCGAGATAAACGCTCGAAAGAAAAAATTAATGACAAACAACGCTGAGGGATTCAACGGTAGGATAAAAGCTAACGGTCAGGAACTCGAAGTGGTTGACAGTTTTAAATATCTGGGTTCGATTGTCAGTGATGAAGGATCAAAATGTGACGTGTTGGCCAGAATTGAACAGACAATAGCGGCGCTTGCACGCCTTAACAAAATCTAGCAAGATAAACGGTTAGCCCTATGCACGAAAATCAGATTAATGCGTACACTGGTCCTGTCGAAATTCCTCTATGCGTGTGAGACATGGACAGTTACAGCTGACCTTCAACGAAGGATATTATATGCCTTGGAGATGAAATGTTTCCGAAGACTTTCAAACGTCACGTAAAAAGATCGAGTTACAAATGAGGAAATACGAGATAGAATTACAACAGCAATAGGGCCTTTCGAAGATCTCTTGGCAACTGTCAAAAGAAGGAAACTCACTTGGTACGGTCACATATCGAGATCAAATGGTCTTGCAAATACAATCCTCCACGGAAAGGTGCATGGCAGACGACGAAGAGGCTGTCTCAAAAAGAGGTGGGAGGACAACATAAAAGAATGGACCAATCTCCGACCAGAAGAGGCACAGGAAGCGAGCGCTGACAGAGAAGGATGACGTGGGGTTATGAGGATGTCTTCATGTGTGCCCCAACGACCTCACCGGTTATGGGATGACCTGACCTGAAAATAAGACTCATCGCTAGATCCTACCTCTCTTGAGGCAAGGGGTCGCTTACAACTTGCGGTTGTGTTCCATGTCCGTTACTTTCTTAAATGGAACATCGCATGAGCTGCATCGGTCAGCGACCCATAGCTGACTGCTAGCGACAGGGCCAGCTAACCTGAGCTGCATCGGTCAGCGACCCATAGCTGACTGCTAGCGACAGGGCCAGCTAACCTGAGCTGCATCGATCAGCGACCCATAGCTGACTGCTAGCGACAGGGCCAGCTAACCTGAGCTGCATCGATCAGCGACCCATAGCTGACTGCTAGCGACAGGGCCAGCTAACCTGAGCAGCATCGGTCAGCGACCCATAGCTGACTGCTAGCGACAGGGCCAGTTAACCTGAGCTGCATCGGTCAGCGACCCATAGCTGACTGCTAGCGACAGGGCCAGTTAACCTGAGCTGCATCGGTCAGCGACCCATAGCTGACTGCTAGCGACAGGGCCAGCTAACCTGAGCTGCATCGATCAGCGACCCATAGCTGACTGCTAGCGACAGGGCCAGCTAACCTGAGCTGCATCGGTCAGCGACCCATAGCTGACTGCTAGCGACAGGGCCAGCTAACCTGAGCAGCATCGGTCAGCGACCCATAGCTGACTGCTAGCGACAGGGCCAGCTAACCTGAGCTGCCAAGGCCCTTCTACACACCTGAGTGGTGATCCTAGAAAATAAACTGCAGCAAAGCAGACTGGCTAAGTAGAAGGGGTCAAAAAGGGAAGACTAACCCGGTCCCAAAATTGCCTGCTAAAGTCGGATGTGTTGGACCGAAAGGTGCGAATATCGCAGTTATGCTGTAAACTATGACACAAAGCATTCCGTTCTCCCGATAACATCCTGCTATTTGCAAAGCCCTTTTTAGGGCTTGGTAGCGGGAGATAGAGAATGAACGAAGAAGAACAAGAAGACTTTCTTGAATGTCAAGCGCCTTATCTCTCAGCTATACCGACCTCCGTTTATCATAACCAATCAATGAAAATAAATAAGCCCCCTGTGAAAGACAAGTATGCAACAAAAATGTTTAAATTTGCACGGCGTCTAATTTCAAAAAGCTTCTAATTTCTGTTCCGAACTTTCCTTTGTCAATCAATCAATCAATCAATCAATCAATCAATCAATGTCAGTCGTTCCTTTCGGGGCGAAGACCATCGACATCCCTCCTACAGCAAGTTCGGTTTAGAGCAGACCTTTCTGGCTCCCTCCAGTTGAGATCCAGGCAACGAAGCTCATTTTCGCAGCCTCTTTTTCAGGTGTTTCTTGGCTTACCTCTCTTCCTCTTCCCATGTGGATTACGTGTCAGGGTCTGTTTGGCCATGTTTGGTGGTGACTTCCGTAGAATGGGTACTATCTAACTCCATTTCCTACATTTGATTCGCTGCTCCATTTGTAGTTGTTGGCTCCTGTCCCATAGTCCTTCATCCCTCGCCATGTCCTGCCAGCAGACACCCATTATCCTCCATAGACATTTATTAACGATCGACTGGAGTTTCATCTGTATTAACTTAACGTCTTAACTTAACTTAACGTCTTAACTTAACTTAACGTCTTAACTTAACATCTTAACTTAACTTAACGTTTTAATTTAACTTAATGTCTTAACTTAACTTTACTTAACTTAAAGTCTTAACTTAACTTAACGTCTTAACTTAACTTAACGTCTTAACTTAATGTCTTAACTTAACTTAATGTCTTAACTTATGGTCTTAACTTAACGTCTTAACTTAACTTAAAATCTTAACTTAACTTAAGGTTTTAACTTAACTTAACTTAACTTAACGTCTTTACTTAAGTCTTAACTTAACTTAACTACTTAACTTAACTTAATGTCTTAACTGAACTTAACATCTTAACTTAACTTAACTTAACGTCTTAACTTAACTTAACGTCTTAACTTAACTTAACGTCTTAACTTAACTTAACGTCTTAACTTAATTTAACTTAACATCTTAACTTAACTTAACTTAACGTCTTAACTTAACTAAATTAACTTAACTTAACGTCTTAACTTAACTTAACGTCTTAACTTAACATCTTAACTTAACTTAACGTTTTAACTTAACCTAATGTATTAACTTAACTTTACTTAACTTAAAGTCTTCACTTAACTTAACGTCTTAACTTAACTTAACGTCTTAACTTAACTTAACTTAACATCTTAACTTAACTTAACTTAACATCTTAACTTAACAACTAAATTAACTTAACTTAACGTCTTAACTTAATGTCTTAACTTAATTTAACGTCTTAACTTAACTTAACGTCTTAACTTAACATCTTAACTTAACTTAACGTTTTAACTTAACCTAATGTATTAACTTAACTTTACTTAACTTAAAGTCTTCACTTAACTTAACGTCTTAACTTAACTTAACGTCTTAACTTAACTTAACGTCTTAACTTAACTTAACATCTTAACTTAACTTAACTTAACATCTTAACTTAACAACTAAATTAACTTAACTTAACGTCTTAACTTAACGTCTTAACTTAACTTAACACCTTAACTTAACTTAACGTCTTAACTTAATGTCTTAACTTAACTTAACGTCTTACCTTAACTTAACGTCTTAACTTACAATCTTAACTTAACGTTTTAACTTAACTTAATGTCTTAACTTAACTTAACGTCTTAACTCAACTTAACGTCTTAACTTAACTTAACGTCCTAACTTAACTTACCTTAACATCTTAACCTAACTTAATGTCTTAACTTAACTTAACGTCTTAACTTAACTTAACTTAATGTCTTAACTTAACTTAACGTCTTAACTTAACTTAACGTCTTAACTTAACTTAACGTCTTACCTTAACCTCTTAACTTAACTTAACGTCTTAACTTAACGTCTTAACTTAACTTAATGTCTTAACTTAACTTAACGTCTTAACTTAACGTCTTAACTTAATGTCTTAACTTAACTTAACGTTTTAACTTAACTTAAAGTCTTAATTAACTTAACTTAACTTAACGCCTTAACTTAACTTAACGTCTTAACTTAACTTAACATCTTAACTTAACTTAACATCTTAACTTAACGTCTAACTTAACTTAACTTAACTTAACGTCTTAACTTAACGTCTTAACTTAACCTAACGTCTTAACTTAACTTAACTTAACGTCTTAACTTAACTTAACTATCTTTTTTTGTCTAATCATGTTTCAAATTTCAAAACTATGAGGAATGATTGCTCTTTATAGAAATAGTGCCATGAGATGTCTGAAGTGGCATACAAAAAATACTGTAATGAGTTAACAAAAAAATAAAAAACAATAAATAATTTAGAATACAATTGTCACTTACCATTTCATTCAAATAAACATTTCGTCCCAGTTTAACTTAATGCCCTCAGATCTTCTCATTAAACATCTAACATGAAGTGTAGGACCTGTTACAGCGTCATATTTCTTGTTTCTCATCACGTCCTCGGTGACACATGCCCACCTACTACACTATCATCACCGTCTTCATTAAGCTTCTTACTGAGTACAAGGGTACTACCTTATTATACCCATTACAGGACGCCTGCACCAAAGCATGTAGAGTACTCACGCAGTGGTGGTTTCTGTAGCAATAGTTGTGCATTATGAGGTTGCTAATCTTATGTACATTTCTTTATAATCACGCTCTAAGGGATGTTTGGGGTACAATCGTAATATTCTCTATTCTCCCTCTCTCTCTCTCTCTCTCTCTTTATCTATCTATTTATACACATTTCGTCATGGCTATCTATCTTTATATCCATATTTCCTTTAATCCATATATCAATCGAATGAATCTTTCTATTCATCAATCGAATCCATCTATCTATCTGTCTGTCTGTCTCTCGGTTTGTCTGTCTGTCCGTCAATCCATTCAAACATCCATCCATCCTACCTATCCATCCATCCATCCATCCATCTATCTATCCATCCATCCATCCATCCATCCATCCATCTATCTATCTATCTATCTATCTATCTATCTATCTATCTATCTATCTATCTATCTATCTATCTATATGTCTGTCTATGCATCCATCTATCCATCCGTCGGTGCTCCCGCCCGATTGTCTACCGTTTTTGTCTGTCTATCTATCTATCAATCTATCTGCTTTTCTGTCTATCATCTGCCATTCACTCTATACCTGAAACCATCGTCAATTTATCTTGTCATCCGAATCCACTAATCTGAGTATATATTTCCATTTAAACATGTATCCAGCCATCCACTGATCTTTGCATTTACTTATATATCCATCCACCATTCCATCAATCAAAGCATCCAATTCCCAATTTAACCTTTCCATTTATCCCATTATTCACACATCCAACATATCATCAATCCACGTATCCACCTATCCCTCCCGCAACCCATCTATCATCCATTCAGCGTTCCCGACCGTCATGTCTTCCTATAACTCTCGAGTTTCCTCCCTCTAACATTACAAGTCCAACTGCCAGTACTCTGTGCCTACTAGGAAAGTCTCGCACGAAATCCCCAGATTATAGCTATCTGTCCTTCGTGCGTTTCTCTCACTTTACTCCTATACTATCTCATCTGGTTCCTTGCAGATTGTCTCTCCCAAAACCTTCTAGAGGAATTAGCATCATAAGCTTGGCTGCGTTGTTTATTCAGGTTACCATGGAGACCAAAGCTTAACAAACCTGATCACGACCAAGCGAAGAGTGGTGACAGGGGAGATAAACGTAACTGGGTTTGTGACAGTGTAGGAGGGAGTGACGGAAAAGGACACAGAGGACGTATGAATAATCATGAAAGTGGAATAAAAGTGATGGAGGGAGATTAGATAATGGTAGGGGAGGTTAAATGAAAATAAAGCGAGGCTGGGGTGATACTCTGGATTAAAATAAAGAGTGGATATTCATTGTTCAGGTACTGTTTTTCAACAAAAACAGGAATGAAACGAAGCGTCCGTAGTACAGTGGGTCCCACCCCACTCAAACATTCGTGGCTGGGAGGAGGCAGACTGGGGAAAGAAGGTGGAAGGTTACCACAACCAGATTCAAGTATGATCTACGAAGAATCCAACAAGTTTATTAGGGCCAGATACACGGAGGGAGCCCAGAAGCGCAGTGGTTAGCGAGCTGGCTTTGCATCTGAGTAGTCCTGGGTCCATTCCCAAGTTGAGACGGAAATGTTTTTTCAGACCTCAACGGCTCCCGGGTCGAACTAGCCTTAAATGGGGACCGGTTCAGCCCGGGAAGTAAAAGCGGCGAGGGAGAGGAGATGGCTACCGCCCTCATATAGCCGAGCCTTTGAAGTGTGAGATCGTTAACACTTCACACCCTACGGCAGTAATGCTATGAGTTAATTTACTTTACTTCACTTAACATGGACACATGGGAAATAGAGAGCATACTGGCTACACAATTATGGATGATTATTACTAGTTGAACATGTGGAGGAAGACTAACTTCTGGTCAGGCAAAATATACTGATCAGACGTGTTAGTCAGGGTCAGGCAAAATATACTGATCAGACGTGTTAGTCAGGGTCAGGTAAAATATACTGATCAGTCATGCTAGTCAGGGTCAGGTAAAATATACTGATCAGACATGCTAGTCAGGGTCAGGTAAAATATACTGATCAGACATGTTAGTGAGGGACAGGTAAAATATACTGATCAGACATGTTAGTCAGGGTCAGGCAACATATACTGATCAGACATGTTAGTCAGGGACAGTTAAAATATACTTATCGGACATATTAGTCAGGTAAAATATACTGATCAGACATGCTAGTCAGGGTCAGGTAAAATATACTGATCAGACATGCTAGTCAGGGTCAGGTAAAATATACTGATCAGACATGTTAGTGAGGGACAGGTAAAATATACTGATCAGACATGTTAGTCAGGGTCAGGCAAAATATACTGATCAGACATGTTAGTAAGGGACAGGTAAAATATACTGATCAGACATGTTAGTCAGGGTCAGGCAAAATATACTGGCCAAGACCCTTACCTCGGCTTCCTAGTAGACCTCCCTGAAAACGGCCTGTTTTAATGGCAGCCTGGCTAAAGAGGTAAGGGGTCGATGTGATCCCTGTAGTAATGAGTGATATGCAGATGAAGTCAAGTATAGTACAACCGCATGGAGGACCCCAGTTCACCTTCATCAGCACGCAACTGCAACCCACCACTCAACATCCTTTTCATGACGCACAAAAGAGTAACCAACTTAATGTTGGAATTTGCATACAAACAACAACAACAACCAATTGAACAAAGGCTAACAGGTGACGGTCTTCAGACTCCGTACAGGCCCCAACAGACTGAGGTACCATCTATTCAATAAACTGAAGATAGGTGCTACTGACGAATGCACCTGTGGTACAGCGAAAATGAGCCCTGAACATCTGCTGGAAAGTTGCCCGACATACGAGGACCAGAGAAAGCACATGTGGGCAACACCAGTGGCAACACTAGACAAACTCTACGGCAGTGTCGACAGCCTCAGGATGACCGCTGCTTTCTTTGAACAAATTCAAGTTGACGTCTGACAGCGTACGAAGAAGAAACCTACGTTACGACCAAAAGATTCTCATCAGCGACAACGTAAAAGAAGAGAAAAGGCAAGTTGGAGCACACGGGGACAACGGTCCAAACCTCTGGTAAGAGAGACAGAGGGAAGCAACAAGGGACAGAGAGAAGCAATGAGGAACAGAGGGAGGCAAAAAAATAAAATAATGGACAGCGTGAAGGCATGGCAGAGGAGACGATAAAACAGCAGAACTCATAGCCGGCACACGTGACACAAGGAAATGGATGTCCATAATCGCCAAATCCATCCGACAGGGCACTTCATGATGATCATAACCAACAGACATGTGTTATATTTGTTTCCCATTTCGGCTATAAAAATCGGCCCCTTCGCTCAAATCATCCTACGCTTTGACAATATTGATAATTGAACGTACGCGAAAAACTCAACGGCTCCTCACCTGTCTTCCACATTGGTACTGTCATTCTATTTGGCGTAGGCTTTGGTTATTGCTCTTGTTTTTCCACCGTTGTCTGTTTGCAGACGTATTAATCTTTCACTGATATATTCCGTTTCTACAATATTGCTTTCTTTGGATGTACAAGATAACAACCACTATTTTTGGCTCATTCCTTCGTGTCTCATCATCATCATCATCATCATCGGGTGCTGTCTCCACAGTAAAGGTTGACGTAAAGGATCCCCAGCTGTCTCTGTACCGTGGCGACGACGTGGGCTGATGGTTAAGTGACACTGTCTGCATTCTGCAATGAATGTCAACTGGTCGACGTCCTTCGGCTGTTAGAAACCATATCACTGCTCGCTGATCAACTCTGCATGGATTCTGTATCACACCTGATATGTTTCCAACGGTCTGCTGAGGAAACTATGAGTCGGAAGGTAATGAAATATTGCAAACTAGACCGTTGGTATGTGCTGTTTACACAAGAAGTGACACAATCATGCGAATCGTACGTATATTCACTTGTTGCAATTTAGTCAGGTTTCATTTGAACACGTCTCGTATTTACGTTAGGCTCAATTCCAACAGGTTCACTAATATTAAATTGATCAGTATATTTTGCCTGACCCTGACTAACATTTCTATTCAGTATATTTTGCCTGATCCTCACTAACATGTCTTTCTTCTTCTTCTTCGTTCGTTCTCAATCTCCCACCACCAAACCCTGAAAGGGTAAGTAGCAGAATGTAGTCCAGACAACGGAATGCGTTGTGTCATAGTTTACAGCTTGGCTGCGATATTTGCACCTTTCGGTCCTACACATCGGACTTCAGCAAGCATTTTTTGAGTACCGGGTTAGCATTCCCTCTTCGATCCCTTCTCCTTAGCCAGTCTGCCCTGCTGCAGCCTGTTATCCAGTATCACCTCGTGGAGGTGTAGAAGGGTCTTGGCAGCTATGGTTCGCTGGTACTGACGCTAGCAGTCAGCTATTGGTCGCTGACTACTGCAGCTCATGCGCTGCTCAGCATATTGATCCCTACTAACATGTTTGACCAGTATATTTTGCCTGACCCTGACTAACATGTCTGATCAGAATATTATGCCTGACCCTGACTAACATTTCTGATCAGTATATTTTGCCTTACCCTGACTGACATTTCTGATCAGTATATTTTGCCTGCCCCTGACTAATATGTCTGATCAGTATATTTTGCCTGACCCTAACATGTCTGATCAGTATATTTTACCTGCACCTGCCTAACATTTCTGATCAGTATATTTTGCCTGAACTGACTATCATGTCTGATCAGTATATTTTACCTGACCGTGACTAACATATCTGATCGTATATTTTGTCTAACCCTGACTAACATTTGTGATCAGTATATTTTACCTGAACCTGACTAACATGTATGATCTTATATTTTGACTAACCCTGACTAACATTTCTGATCAGTATATTTTACCTGATCCTGACTAACATGTCTGACTGTAAAGAACGGTCCCGGAGGGCATAGTACCAGGGGCCGACCAAGATCACCTTGGATGTAAGAGGTCAAGGACACGTTGGATGTGGTTTTGGATCAGGCGGAAAGGCTAACGCTTCACATATTCCTACAGACAGACTGTCGTGAGAGCGACGATCACAAACACACCCACACACATACACGAGTATACACGCACACACACACACCAATGGGCACACACACACACGCAAACACCACACATACACACAAGCACACGGGTACACATAACACTAACACACGCAAATATACACACGAACAAATACGCATACTTACACAAACACATACGCATACCATCACATACACATACATACGCACACACACTCACTCACACACATACGCATATTCACACTCATACACTCACACACACACACTCACACATACACACACACACTCACACACACACTCACACACACACACTCACACACACACATACTCACACACAGTCACTCACACACACACACTCACACACACACGCTCACACACACACACACTAACTCACACACACTCACTCACACATACACATACTCACACACATACACTCAGTTACACTCACTCACACATACACACACTCACACACACACTCACACACACACTCACTCACACACACGCATACTCACACAGACACACGCACTCGCACACACACGCATACTCACACATACACGCATACTCACACACATATACACACACGCATACTCACACACACACGCATACTCACACACACACACACGAATACTCACACACACACAACATACACACACACTCTCACACACACAACATACACACACACACTCACACACACACAACATACACACACACACCCACACACACGTGGATAAAGAACTGACCGTAAGGTGATATGGACGAAGGAGGGGAGATTAGGCTGTGGGCTGCTGCAGTCGATTAAACCAGTGACAGTCCGTGTCAGTTAGGGTGACGTCCCTTGCTCAGTCAGCTGTCTCCACCTTCCTGTGGCCTATCATTAAGTTTAAACGAGCCAGGTCAAGAACCTCAAACGCAAACCTTTCCGAGGGCCGATTGTAGTCAAGTTAAGTGTCACATACCTTATCAATACAAATTGATGGAAAAAGAGCCGCACGAACTCTTGTTAATGGGTCAAGTGCCAAATGCAGTGAACCAGGTGCACTAATGGCACGTGAAGCTACGTTTTAAGAACCGAGGGCCGCACTTAGTCAGTTTTATACCTCAATGATCGAATTAGGTTATGTTGATATACCCATGCTGAAGTCGGATGCACTGGGCCGACAGGCGCAAAATAAAAACTTCAGTGCTACCAACGCACACCCTCTTGAGGATTAAAGAAATAAGCGACCGCAAAGAGAGAAAAAAGGAGAAAAAAAAAGAAGTTGATAGACCAAGAGAAGCATAAAGTCCCGCCGATGAAACAAAGGGCTAACTGAAATGATGCTGATGGAAAATATGGTCATATAATCTATGTTGATAGTACAATGTGTCGCGCGAAGTCCATCTGATGAGCTAATAGCCGTTTGAAGTGAAGCTGACAGACCAAAGACAGAATGAAATAAAGCTGACGGAGTAACGGCGGGTTGGAGTAAAGCTGACGGACTAACGGCCGGTTGGGGTAAATTTGACGGACTAACGGCCGGTTGGGGTAAAGCTGACGGACTAACGGCTCGTTGGGGTAAAGCTGACGGACTAACGGCCGGTTGGGGTAAGGCTGACGGACTAACGGCCGGTTGGGGTAAAGCTGACGGACTAACGGCCGCTTAAAGTCAAGCTGATAGACTTTCGGCCGCTTAAAGTCAAGCTGACTGACTAACGGCCGCTTTAAGTCAAGCTGATAGACTTTCGGCTGCTTAAAGTCAAGCTGATAGACTAACAGCCGCTTAAAGTCAAGCTGATAGACTAACGGCCACTTTGAATAAAGCTCATGGACTAAAGGCCACTTAAAGTCAAGCTGATGGGCTAACGGTTTCATGAAATCAAGTTGAGAGACAAGGGCCACCCTGCCACCACTATTTCCTGTGCCAATGCATTCCAAGAATTCACCACTCTCTGACTAAAAGAATATTTCCTAATATCTAATCTGGACCTCTCTTTAGTTAATTTGTAGCTATGCCCTCTTGTTCTTGTGGGTGGTTGTATTTTGAAAAAAAAACTTGTTATAGTCTAATTTATCCATTCCTCTGATCATCTTATAAACCTGTATTGTCACCTCGAATTCTTCTCTTTTCTAGACACAGTAGACAGATTTCTCTTAGTCTTTGTCTTTCCTCATAACTGAAATTCTGGAATCCCATTCTCAGCTTCATCGCTCTTCTTTGTATCCTTTCCAGCATGTTTATATCCCCTCTAAGATAAGGACTCCACACCTGTACACAGTACTCCAACCTAGGTCTAACCAATGCTTTATATAGTTTCACTATCACTTCCTTACTGCTTTGTTATGTGGTGGAAACTGGCTGCCTACAGACTCCACAATCCGCGTAGTGCCTACACTGACTCGCAACAGATGAAGTGGTTTGGTCATTAAGTCACAAGGCATTATGCCAGCGAGAGCACATGTCTCTGGTTCACGAGCAAGAGGCAGACCACGACGTCAGGAGAACCTGGGTGTCTCTGACACTCTCAGGAAGTTACATCTAACGACAGCACAAGCCTTCCGCCTGGCCATAACAAGAAATCTGCACATACCGCCTCAATGCGACACTTCATGACAAGGGCAGTAACATAAATAGATAAAAAAGATAAAAAGTGTCTAAATATCATACAACAAAGTTGACACTGTTTGCAGCTAGGGCGAAGGGTGCCAATCTGGAAAATTCAACCGTTTGAACTAGCCCGTGAATATGACACATGTTTAAACGTAGTGCTATTCATATAACAGATGTCCAGTCCAGGATAATCGGACGGAAGAAAACACACAAAATGAACAAATTAACCAGTCCAAATCGAAAACAGCAAACCGTTTCCGTGAACACAACTGTAAGTCGTCGACTAGTGTGAATTCCCGGCAAATCCGTGGTCTAGTGGCATCTATAATGAACTAAAACAGCAGAGCAATGTAGACCAGCAGCCAGTCACGGCGCCATCTTTGTATAAGTCCACCAAAGGGCGCAGATACCGCAGCCTCTCTGTAAACTGCGTCATAACGTCGCAGTGTTTTTTATAGGACGAAGATGAAGAAGAAGAAGAAGAAGAAGAAGTAACTTCAGGACTGAAGAGCAGGTACTAATTGTTGCTACAGAAACAATACACAACACATCAAACCAATGCCAGTAGACTGTCATCATTATGTACACAGTGTCGGTTCTCCAAGCCCTCTACATTGTTAAACTGGTAAAGCTCTGTCTCCCTTTTGACATTATTCTCCCAATCATAGCTCTGTCTCCCTTTTGACGTTATTCTCCCAATCATAGCTCTGTCTCCCTCTTGATGCTGCTCTCCCAATGATGGCTCTAGCTCCCTCTTGACGTTGCTCTCCCAATGATGGCTCTAGCTCCCTCTTGACGTTGCTCTCCCAATGATGGCTCTAGCTCCCTCTTGACGTTGCTCTCCCAATGATGGCTCTAGCTCCCTCTTGATGCTGCTCTCCCAATGACGGCTCTAGCTCCCTCTTGACGTTGCTCTCCCAATGATGGCTCTAGCTCCCTCTTGACGTTGCTCTCCCAATGATGGCTCTAGCTCCCTCTTGATGCTGTTCTCCCAATGATGGCTCTAGCTCCCTCTTGACGTTGCTCTCCCAACCATATCTCTGTCCCCCTCTTGTACCCCTGACCTCAACCTTCCCCTGTTTTATTGTTTTCAGCAGTTCATAGAATCTCATTAAATGTAAATAAATGTTTGCTTGCCTAATTTGTATGTGCTTCATTAATTCCATTTTCATTCCCAATCTCGTCAGCACTACTTCATGTATGTCCTTTTCTTTCCTCGAAATGCGATCCATTCTTCTGAGCATCCACACTTCAATGGCCTCTATTTTATCCTCCTTTCCTTCATCGCCCACATTTCCTTTCCGTTTAGTAATGATTAATCACCTTACAGGAAGCCTGTGTCTTGGGCATTTATAGCGGCAGTTTCAGTAGAAGTGGTTTCACATTTTGAGGTTGCTAGCTCAACATACAACCCTCCTTAGTCTCCGTTAAAGATTTGCTTGGAAGATTACAGCAGCCGTATTATTCTCAACTCCGATATCACTCGGGGGACATGTTTGATACAGAAGTAAAAGAGTACAACCATCTTTCCGTTGGGGACAGATGGTGAAGAGTTCTTATCCGACATTAGAGTGATATTAGCCACGCGGGCCGGGGGATTATCCTTGACTAGCCGCATGCTGTCCGCGTGCCGCGTGTTTGATGGGAGGACTGCCCCCTTGCTCTTCCCTGGTCTATAACATTCTTTTCTTGAACAGAAAAAGAAAAGAAATCCATTTCGAGGCTCGTATACCAAATTCCGAGAGCCAAAAAAATGTGTCCACAGAAAAGATGGACCTTCTAGCCAGCTCCTTCTTTTTAAAGATCTCAGCATCCACCATTTCTTTTCGGTTTTGATTCTGAGAACGTGCCGAGACGTTCATTATGGTTTGGGCTGCCATGGCAACCAGACAGCTTTACTTACGTGGGCACAGATCGAATCAGATTCACGGAACCGTCCGAAGTTAAAAAGTAATTAATTTCTGAAATCGAAAGTAGTGGTCTGAAGCGCTTAATGTGTAGCAAAGGAAGAGAGAAGACCGGGGCGGACATTTATTACAGCTATTTGGAATGTTAAACAAACCGTTACCTTTCTCAAACTTTTAATTGCCTCATCATTACAGTTTACTCCATGCATGACCGTAAGACATTCTTCAAACTGCGAATAGGCGAATGTAGACTTAATTATAACGGGAAGAAAAGCAAATAGTATAATTTGTTCAGCAGATTAGACAAGAGAAGAGTAAGATATTTCCTGGTAACGGGAAGAAAAGCTAATAGTATAATTTGTTCACAACGTCTGTCGACTCCACAAAAGGCGCAAAGTAGCAGCCAAGCCCATTATCACTTATTTATGATAATAGTTAAATGAACGAGTGCTGTCTGTGGTCGCAAGTCTTATCTAGGAAATAGATGAGGTTTATTGAAAACATTGACGGGATTCAATGTAAGGCCGGAATGCTTGCTGAAGTCGGATGTGTTGGACCTAAAGGTGCAAATATCGCAGTCAAGCTGTAAACTACGACACCACACATTCCGTTCTCTGGACTACATTCTGCTACTTAAGCCCTTTCAGGGTTTGGTAGCGGGAGATTGAGAAGCCAAGCCAAATCCGTAATGACTTCCTTATATTTCGTTCGCATCTGCCAGCGACCATCGGAGGGTGATAAGTCGCGTTTCTTAGGCTCTGTCTGGTTTGTTGGTCGATGTAAGTTTGTGTTTTTATCGTTATTTTTGTTATGCAATGTATCCACCAGCAATCTCAATTGTTGATGAAGCTCTCGATGTAGTAGATCACTTGACGTACTTGGGATCCTCAGTCAATAATAAACTATCCCTGGACCAAGAGATCAATGGGATCCTCAGTCAATAATAAACTATCCCTGGACCAAGAGATCAATGGGATCCTCAGTCAATAATAAACTATCCCTGGACCAAGAGATCAATGGGATCCTCAGTCAATAATAAACTATCCCTGGACCAAGAGATCAATGGGATCCTCAGTCAATAATAAACTATCCCTGGACCAAGAGATCAATGGGATCCTCAGTCAATAATAAACTATCCCTGGACCAAGAGATCAATGGGATCCTCAGTCAATAATAAACTATCCCTGGACCAAGAGATCAATGGGATCATCAGTCAATAATAAACTATCCCTGGACCAAGAGATCAATGGGATCCTCAGTCAATAATAAACTACCCCTGGACCAAGAGATCAATACAAGGATAGGAAAGGCAGCAACAACAATGAGCAGATTAACAGAAAGGGCCTGGGACAACAAGAAGCTCATTGTTAAAAGAAAAACACATGTTTACCAGGCCTGTGTCCTCAGCACTCTTCTTTATGGCAGTGAGACATGGCCTACATACACGAACCAGGAGAGGCGGCTACACAGCTATCACATGGTGTGCCTGCGCAGAATCCTGGGCATTGGGTGGCAAGACAAGATGATTATTAATTTGGTATCATGGGAACAGGACGCCATGATTAAGCATGGGATACAGACAAAGGAGAGTGTGATTGCTGATAGGCTAAAGACTCAGAGTTTGAGAAGACACACCATGCCTGTCCCAAACGGTCCTGACTTTCCTTGCACACACTGTGGAAGACGTTTCTCTGCCCGGATTGGTCTTACGAGTCACATTCGTTACCCTCATGGACTGTAGTTGCAAACCTTTTTTCAAAGCATAATTACTATCGTCTGACAAGACGGAAAGAGCTAATGTACGGATCTAACCAGCATGGAGAACAACATAAAACCTGAGATCGCCAAATAGAAACGGGCGGACTGGGCAGCCTTCAACTCCATCATGACAGCAACATACGCCACAAAGGACACCAGGCTGCGTGCAGACATCTTCGACTTGGTAGTCCTGCCAGCGCTCTGCTATGGTAGCGAAACCGGGTCTCTAGCCAAAGCAGCAGAGAACCAACTGAGAACAGCACATGCATCTCTTGAAAGACGCCTGGTGGGCATAACTCTCAGACAACAGCGGTAGAGCGAACTACAGAATAGCGACATCAGGAGAATGTAAGAGCTAATAATATATCCGTGCTATTATTGTTCTTGTCCAATGCCCACAATGAGTAGAATTCCTTTTTTTTTTTGGTGCTCCCTAAAAAGGACGTTCAGTGGCATGCCGCAGTAACTTTCCTCACATCCCGAGCGTGCTGATGAAGGAGGACTGGGGTTCTTCAGGCAGTTGTGCTATGCTTGGTTTTATCTGTGTGTCGCTCACTACCACGGGGATCACGTCGATCTACTACTTCGTAAGACAGGCTGCCAAGAAAACAGCCAGTTTCCAGGGAGGGTTGCGAGGAAGCCGAGGTGGATGTCTTGGCCAGTGTGTTTTGCCTGAACCTGGGTAAGATGTCTGATGTCTGATCAGTATGTTTTGCCTGAACCTGGGTAACATGTCTGATGTCTGATCGGTATGTTTTGCCTGAACCTGGGTAACATGTCTGATGTCTGATCAGTATGTTTTGCCTGAACCTGGGTAACATGTCTGATGTCTGATCAGTATGTTTTGCCTGAACCTGGGTAACATTTCTGATGTCTGATCAGTATGTTTTGCCTGAACCTGGGTAACATGTCTGATGTCTGATCAGTATGTTTTGCCTGACCAAACTTGAGCCTTCCTCCCCATCCGTATTATTAAAACCAAGGCCGTGGTTTACAAATCTCATGTCGGCAGCACGTTCATATATGGTAGAGAGACCTGGACAACTTATGCCAAACAAGGGCATAGGATTAACACCTTCCATCTACAGTGTCTGCTATCCGCTCTTAGAATTACATGGAGGTACAGAACGACAGATGCACAGGTGCATTCTCATACCTGTCTCTCAAGCAAGTGCACTCCACTTCGGAAATGAAGACTAAGATGGCTTGGTTATGTTCGTCGCATGGAAGATGGTCGCAGTCCCAAAGATATGCTCTATGAACAGTTAACGGATGAGAAGAGAACATTTATCAGAACAAATTCAGAACAACATAGCAGCATTGATGGCGCCTAGCAGACCACGAATCTAATTTTTCTCTCGTGTTTTAGTCCATTGTGGATGCCGCCAAGCCACTGATTAGACTGTGATTCATACCAATCGACGCCTCGCACGTGTTTCTACGGGAACGTGTTGCGGTTTTACATTTTGATTCATTAGTTCGTTCATTTTGTGGTGTTTTCCCTCCGATTATCCTGGCAAAGTCATTAGCTTTTTAAAATAGTATTTCGGCTACCCTTTGTCGTTTTTCCACGGTCCAGTGCGTGCGGCTGAACTACATGAGTTTATCGTCCTTGAACATAGTCCTTGGTGTCGTCATCGTGGCTTGCTATGTACAACTAACATTGATGCAATTATAGATTTCTATTAACTGAAAAAAAAAAAAAAAAGGCAATTGATCAACAATATATTCCTGCCAACACTCTGCTATCAATGTCAGAGAAGGATTACGACTTGTGGGATGAGATGCTTGAGAGAAAAACAGAAACGCCACTAGTAATGACTGCATCTGAAAACACGTCGAAACACGATCACTCAGCGAACGTGTGGACAGAGAGCATACAAATAAGTGGCTTAATCGACTAAAGGAGCTGCACGCTTACAAGCTACCCCTGCTCGCTTATAATGTATATCTATAAGGATTTCACAACAGTGGTAGTATGGGAACCAGGTGGATAGGAAATGTTACATATATTCTTAACCGTTATCGGGTGTCCACAGCTAGAGCGTCGAGTCTGGTCCTAGACAGAAAACTGAGGCTCACAACAATTTCTCACGGGAGTGGCACTGAGACGCTAGTCCTGTCAGGCACAACATACTGACCAGGACGTCGCGTCAAGGTCACGCACAACATACTGACCAGGACCTCGCGTCAAGGTCGCGCTCAACAAACTGACCAGGACCTCGCGTCAAGGTTGGGCACAACACACTGACCAGGACCTCGCGTCAAGGTCACGCACAACATACTGACCAGGACCTCGCGTCAAGGTCGGGCACAACATACTGACCAGGACCTCGCGTCAAGGTCGGGCAAAATATACTGACCAGGGCCACGCGTTAAGGTCAGGCACAACATACTGACCAGGACCTCGCGTCAAGGTCGGGCACAACATACTGACCAGGGCCTCGCGTTAAGGTCAGGTACAACATACTGACCAGGGCCTCGCGTCAGGGTCAGGCACAATATACTGACCAAGGCCTCGCGTCAAGGTCGGGCAGAACATTCTGACCAGGGCCTCGCGTTAAGGTCAGGCACAAGATACTGACCAGGGCCTCGCGTCAGGGTCAGGCACAATACACTGACCAGGGCCTCGCGTCAAGGTCGGGCACAACATACTGACCAGGACCTCGCGTCAAGGTCGGGCACAACATACTGTCCAGGACCTCGCGTCAAGGTCGGGCAGAACATACTGACCAGCGCCTCGCGTTAAGGTCAGGCACAACATACTGACCAGGGCCTCGCGTCAGGGTCAGGCACAATACACGGACCAGGATGTCGCGTCAGGGTCAGGCACAACATACTGACTAGGACTTCGCGTCAGGGTCAGGCACAACATACTGACCAGGACTTCGATCATACTGACCTACGTGATCCCCGTAATAGTGAATGTAACGCAGATGAATCATATCGACCTGGAGGGGGTCCACTCTCATCAGCACGCTCGAAATGTAAGGACAACGACTACAACCAGCCACTCAACGCCCTTTTCAGGGCGCACAAAACAGTTAACTTACTCATTATGGACATTCAACAACAACAACAGCAACAACAACAACGTCTTAGGGTGGATGTGGATACCGTGAAGGAGAGATAGGGAGAGGCGGAAAGGCTGAGATAGGTGAGAGAGGGCGAGAGAGGGTGAGAGAGGGTGAGAGAGGGTGAGAGAGGGTGTGAGAGGGTGAGAGAGGGTGTGACAGAGGTGAGAGAGGGCGAGAGAGGGTGAGAGAGGGTGAGAGAGGGTGTGACAGAGGTGAGAGAGGGTGAGAAAGGGTGTGAGATGGCGGGAGTGGGTGAGAGAGAGAGGAGGAGACAGAGGCTAAGAGAGAGTGAGAGAGGATGAGATTATTTCTAAGTACATATATTTTTGGTGATGTGAAATGAAAGAGAGAGAGAAAGAACGCTGGTTTTTATCAAGGAGGTACATGTGATTATCTGACAGCATAAACTGCATAGGAACGAGAGAAGAAGAAAGACGGCCTATTTATGAGGGACATATTTGCATTAAAACCACATCCATATTTGGGGAGCGAAGGAAGGGTTCCTTTTAACAATTCACACGTCTCACATGAACAGGGTTGTAGATGGGCCTAGCAGATTCTTCTAGTTAAAGTTTTCATCTTTCGTTTCCTCAGCGCTCGTTCGGAAAATGACTTTTTACTACAATTAGTAGTAGTTTACAGCGAGGCTGTGATTTCTACGGCTTTCGAGCAGACATTCACAATTTCAGCGAGGTTTAATATTGGTACGATATGTCCCGAGTGGGCCGCCCTGTCTGTGTGTATGACAAGGACACGGATAGCACCACTGCCACACAGAGAGCATGTCGTAAGAGCCGACTAACTGTGTGACGTGGTATACTACCCGTCATGGTTAGGTGGTTTGTTTAGAGCAGTATAGATGGCGCCGACAGGCTGTGGGTCTAACTCGCTCTAGTGTTTGAGTCTACTCGCTTGGCTGGCTTTGCTTCGTTCGTTCTCAATCGCCCGCTACCAAACACTGAAAGGACTTAAGTAGCAGAATGTAGTCCAGAGAACGGAATGCGTTGTGTCGTAGTTTACAGCTTGACTGCGATACTTGTACCTTTCGGTCCAACACATCCGACTTCAGCAAGCATTTTTTGAGTACTGGGTTAGCATTCCCTCTTCGATCCCTTCTCCTTAGCCAGTCTGCCCTGCTGCAGCCTGTTATCCAGGATCACCGCGTGAAGGTGTAGAAGGGTCTTGGCAGCTCTGGGTCGCTGGCCCTGACGCTAGCAGTCAGCTCTGGTTCGCTGACCCTGACGCTAGCAGTCAGCTATGGGTCGCTGACTCTGACCCAATCAGTCAGCTTTGCTTCGCTGGCCCTGACGCTAGCAGTCAGCTATGGGTCGCTGACCACTACAGCTCACCGTTTGTCCATTAAGATGGACTCACACATCGGTTAAACACCCTCGCCGGCACTTATCCCAACAAAGCGGAGTAATAAACTGCTCGAACCTAGCCCGCTAAGCAGAAAATCCTGCACCCGGCTACATCCAGCTCAGTCCAGAATCAGCCCCGTGTAGAAGTACAGGTCAACTAAGACTTATGTGTGCATTTTATCTTTGACCTATTTTTCCATTCACTCTACACGGGTGCTATCTGTTGACAGGACAGGCACCTGGTGGTGGAAGATGGCCTTTAGTCATCTCTTCTTTACTGACCCTGACGCAAAAGAGTCACCTTTGCGTCGCTGACAGCTGTCCCTTAATCTTACACTGCTCCTATTAAACGAACAACTACAGAAACGTCCAACAGAAAGGACTCATGGACATTTCTAGATACTAGCTTCGTTCATATAGGATTTGCTGAAGTCGGATGTGTTGGACCGAAAGGTGCAAATATCGCAGTCAAACAGTAAACTACGACACAACGCATTCCGTTCTCTGGACTATATTCTGCTACTTAAGCCCTTTTAGGGTTTGGTAGCGGGAGATTGAGAACGAACGAAGCCAAGCCATATAGGATCCACCTGCTACAGTAGGCGTGTCGTGTGTACTACAATTCAACAAGAATACATGACGAGGATGTTGAAATAAAAAATAAGAAACAGAAGGTTTTAATGAAGGAGATAAATGTAATGATTTCTTGAAGTAGAAATGGAGTAAGAGGTAAAAACGAAAATCTCAAGCTTATAAAAAGACATTTATTTTCCGGTTTCCCAGTTTTGACCCAGAAATGTACGAATTCCACAAGGGAGATATTAATGGAGTGTTTACATTTAATTGGCAGTTCCTGCCATACTGAAAAGTTCGTGAAATGTCGAATTCGCTGTTAACTTTCTGTTAATTAAAGCGTCTGGGAAATTGGGTTGTCGACTTTTCTGTAAGATATGTGGGCAAATATGATTGAGAGATTTAAAATAATGGGAGGGGGGATTTTCTGTGGCGAATGAGGGATTGAAAGTCATTAGAATTAAGTAGTAGTAGAAGTAGCAGTAGTAGTAATAGTAGTAGTAGTAGTAGTAGTAAGAGTAGTAATAGTAGTAGTAGCAGTAGTAATAGCAGTAGTAGTAGTAGTAGAAGTAATAGTAGTAATAGCAGTAGTAATAGCAGTAGTAGTGGAAGTAGTAGTAGCAGTAGTAATAGTAGTAGTAGTAGTAGTAGTAATAGCAGTAGTAGTGGAAGTAGTAGTAGCAGTAGTAATAGTAGTAGTAGTAGTAGTAGAAGTAGTAGTAGTAGTAGTAGTAGTAGTAGCAGTAGTAGTAGAAGTAGTAGTAGCAGTAGTAATAGCAGTATAAGTTGTAGTAGTAGCAGTAGTAGTAGTAGTAGTAGTAGTAGCAGTAGTAATAGTAGTATAAGTTGTAGTAGTAGTAGTAGCAGTAGTAGTAGTAGTAGTAGTAGTAGCAGTAGTAATAGTAGTAGTAGTAGTAGTAGTAGAAGTAGTAGTAGCAGTAGTAGTAGTAGTAGTAATAGTAGTATAAGTTGTAGTAGTAGTAGCAATTTTAGTAGAAGTAGTAGTAGAAGTAGTTGTTTGTGATGGTAGTAGTAGTACTAATAGCAGTAGCAATTGTTGTAGTATGGTAGTGATTGTAGTATTAATATCATTTGTAATATACGTAGCAGTATTAGTATTAGTTGTTATTGTATTACTAGTAGTAATTGCAGTGTGATAAGTAATTGTAGTAGTAACAGTAGTTGTAGTATGGTAGTAATTGTAGTATTAGTTATGTATTTGTAGTATGCTTGTAATTGTAGTATTAATAGTAGTTGCAGCATTAGTTTAAGAAATATATTCCAAGAAAGTATTCACGAAAAATGTATTCCAAGAAAGTATTCACGAAAAATGTATTCCAAGAAAGTATTCACGAAAATTACAAAGCTAGTCTGACATCCTGTACGCTCTGCCAAAATATTGACTTTGTCGAAATGTGCGTTCTTCCAAAATATGCACTCTGTTAAAATGTGCACTCTGTCAAAATGTGCACTCTGTCAAAATGTGTATTCTGCCAAAATATGCACTTTGTATGAGCACTATGACAAAATGTGCACTCTGTTAAAATGTGCACTCTGTCAAAATGTGCACTCTGTCAAAATGTGCACTCTGTATGAGCAATATGACAAAATGTGCACTCTGTATTTGCACTCTGTTAAAATGTACCCTCTGTATGTGCACTATATCAAAATGTATACTTTGTCAAAATGTACACTTTGTCAAAATGTACACGATGTCAAAATGTGCAATCTGTATGTGCACACTGTATGTACACTCTGTCAAAATGTGCAACAGATTACAGACAGGATGGCGTCATAACAGTTCTTCACATTAAAACGACGGACTTTTAGGTTATGAAGACGCCACGCTGCACGAAAGCCGTTGATTGGAAGGTAGCATACATGCGTATTAATCGTTAACTCTTTAGACGTCAAGCCTTAAAACAGAAGATACATATTCAGAAGAGCAGAGTTTCACTTCTGTGGCTAACTCCTATACCATTTGTATTTATTAATCACGCCGAAATGCTCTTCTAGTGAGACTAACAGGTTGCATTGGCCGTAGTAGAAGTTACAGTTTCCAAGATAAATATACTGGGGGGTTTCGGGTTAATGGGTGGGGAATGTAGTAATAGGTGTATTAATTGATCATAGCCGGTGGAACTGCACACTGGGCAGGCCCATAGGTTTTCAGTTTCTTTCAGGAGATGGTTAAGGTTTTGATACTGATGGGCCGTGTAGTCGCTGGTTGTACACACTCTGGAGCTGTTATCATAGACTCAGTTTTTCGTCCTTTCTTTGATTTCAAACTCTTAAATATGTTGACGGCCAGTCCGTCTATGTGAGAGTCATCTTCCAACATACAGTCAGTGATGTCGACATGTCAGTGTCATCTTCCAACATACAGTCAGTGATGTCGACATGTCAGTGTCATCTTCCAACTGACGTCAGTGATGTCAACATGTCAGTGTCATCTTCCAACATACGTCAGTGATGTCAACATGTCAGTGTCATCTTCCAACACACAGCCATTGATACCGATATGTCAGTGTCATCTTCCACCACAGGTCCAGTAATATCTACAGATCATTGTTTTATTCTAACATACGGCCAGTAATTTTGACAGGTCATTGTTTTATTCTAACATACGGCCAGTAATATTGACAGGTCATTGTTTTATTCTAACATACGGCCAGTAATATTGACAGGTCATTGTTTTATTCTAACATACGGCCAGTAATATTGACAGGTCATTGTTTTATTTTAACATACGGCCAGTAATATTGACAGGTCATTGTTTTATTCTAAAATACGGCCAGTAATATTGACAGGTCATTGTTTTATTCTAACATACGGCCAGTAATATTGACAGGTCATTGTTTTATTCTAACATACGGCCAGTAATATTGACATGCCATTGCTATATTACAACATAAGGTTTGTGAAATCCATATGTCAGTGACATCATCCATTTTACGATTAGTGATATCGTATTCCAATATTTGATCAATGATATAGGCTTGTCAATGTCAAATTCTAACATACACTCCCCCTTCACCCCTCCCTCCTTTTTCAACAGTCTCCCCCCCCCCCCCCCCCCCCCTTCCCTAATCAATACTGTCTTTACTTCAAACGCTATCGAACCAGGATATGAGATCTGTCTGGACTCTGTGGACGATGGTCAAAACACGACCGTACTAGTCAATATCTTTCAATACATAGACTGATCCATATTGATCTTGAGCGGGCAATACTCGAACCGGAAATTGATTCTTTGTAAGTAAGCCATCAAACAGTCTCGGACCAAGCGATGACGTTCCTCGTTGAAGCGTCCTTCGAGATAAATGTCCTAGAAGGGATTTGAGTGTTGTCTTATATCTGGGCCAATGTTGATGTACATCTGGTCAGAGCGGAGGAGGGTGTATACAACATTAAGCTCCAGTTTGAGAATGCAAATTGAGACCGTTATTTTTTGCTTTAGAAGATAAACAAGGGATGGATGAGACGTAACCGTGAGGTAGAGGAGGTAGAGTCCCTAACCTTTGAGCGGCTTGTGTGAATCTACCTTTGTAGTCAGCTGG
This sequence comes from Ariolimax columbianus, assembly GCA_036924085.1. NCBI lineage: Eukaryota > Metazoa > Mollusca > Gastropoda > Stylommatophora > Arionidae > Ariolimax > Ariolimax columbianus. The sequence goes on from JAVGWX010000024.1 coordinate 32,074,315, forward strand.
AGTTTAAGGCCAATGGCTTATATCACGCACTTGATGTTAACTCTTTCCGGACCAATAGCCACTAAAGTGGCTCTTAAACGAAAACCTACAGAGCTTTAGCTACTATAGGGGACAAGTTTAATTGTTTCGCAGAACCGGGATTCAGGTTTTTATGTGACCGGATACTTTACTGCTAAGACTAGAATAGTTCTCTTAACGAAATTTCACCACACCGATCATGTTTGGTGACGGTGTCGTAAACGTGTTATTTGGATCAGTTAAAGTGTTTTCCTCGCTTCTTCTTCGATATATGTTTCCTATTGTTATTGATTCTGTAGTCATTGATAAAAATATACATTAGTTCAATATTTATGGACATAAATGCATAAAATAAACTGTTTTGAGGGGTATTTAATTTTGTATGTAAAATTGCCGGAAAAAAATAATGAATACTAGCACGTCAAGAAATAAAAAAAAATTAGGAGAGCTACAATATTTGGACATCAATTATCTGCTTTTTAATGTTGTAGAGTTTTTACAAGCTATTTATTCTGCTAAATAATCAAATATCAACAATTTACTGATTTGTTCAATTTCTGTAAGCATTTCCCTTCCCGGTAAAATATAACATATGTCTACTTATATTATGGTGCGGCGGAGTGACATAAAAAAGGCATGCAGTGATTTTTTTTCTAAACTGAAAACCAATTTAGTTCAATCCAAAAAAATAATCAGGTCATGAAAGAGGTAATGGCTGCAGAAAGCCCAGGATTGATGGACAGGAAATGTTATTAACTTGTCGGATATGCGCCTCCGCAAGCAGCTGCTATATGGCGAGCTCAGAAGAAACATGGGTTCATCAGGGGTCGTAAGTGATTGTCAAACTGTATAAAGCAGGTTAGACCTAGATTGGGGTACTGTGTACAGGTGTGGAGTCCTTATCATAGAGGGGATATAAACATGCTGGAAAGAATACAAAAAAGGAGCGACAAAGCTGATAGTGGGATTACAGAATAACAGTTTTAAGGAAAGACTCAGAAAAACCAGCCTACGGTGTCTAGAAAAGAGAAGAATTCGAGGTGATTTAATACAGTTCTCATGTTATTACTTCACGTGTGATGAAGACCACTCTATCTGTTCATCCATGTGGATAATTTTTTCATTTTGCTCTGCCCGTTGAAATGTATGACTTGCTCGCGATTTGGATTAAAGTTAGGACAATTTTTGCGCAGTATGTCAACTTCGCTCTCTCGTCCTGAGATACCTTTGAACAGTGGCAAGACATTACAGGTTTAACGCAGATTTATAAGATAAACCCCGGAAAGGATAGACTAAACTACAATAATTTGTTTTCAAAATTCAACCATCTACAAGAATAAGAGGGCACAGTTACAAATTAATTAAAGTAAGGTTCAGATTAGATATTAAGAAATCATTTTTTAGTCAGAGAGTGGTGAATGCCTGAAAATGCAATGCCATAGGAAATAGTGGAGGCAGGGTCAATTAATGCATTCATGGGACGGCGTGGCCTAGTGGTTAAGTGGTACGGCACACACACCGAAGGTGCTGGGTTCGATCCCCATCACGGCACCGAATCACCATTGCCGATGCTCAGAGAAAGACAACCGCATGAAAGAACAGAACGTACGATGACTTCAAAGTGTAACAGTCTGCCGTGCCAGGATTGGTCTTTACAGTCATATCACATCTTGCAGTACAAGGCTGTCACCATCTTTATCTGCGATGAACAACTATTAAACTTTTACAGTCATGCCTAATTTATTAGATTCGTTTTACAACATTCGTTTAATCAATTAGGCCGAAATGTAAAAGGTTAAGACACGAATCTAATCAATTAGACCAGACTATAAAGGGTTAAGACACGAAACTAATCAATTAGACCAGACTATAAAGGGTTAAGACACGAATCTAATCAATTAGACCAGACTATAAAGGGGTAAGACACGAATCTAATCAATTAGACCAGACTATAAAGGGTAAAGAGATGAATTTAATCAATTAGACTAAGCTATACAGAGTTAACACATGAATCTAATCAATTAGACCAGACTATAAAGGGTTACGACGCGGATGAAATCAATTAGACCAGACTTTAAAGAGCTAAGACACGAATCTAATCAATTAGACCTGACTATAAAGGACTAAGACACGAATATAATCAATTAGACCAGACTATAAAGGGTTAAGACGCGGATGAAATCAATTAGACCAGACTATAAAGAGCTAAGACACGAATCTAATCAATTAGACCTGACTATAAAGGGCTAAGACACGAATATAATCAATTAGACCAGACTATAAAGGGTTAGGACGCGGATGAAATCAATTAGATCATACTATAAAGGGTTAAGAGATGAATCTAATAAATTAGACCAGCCTATAAAAAAGTTAAGAGGCGGATGAAATCAATTAGACCAGACCATGAAGGGTTAAGAGACAGATCATAATTTAACCGGACTTTGAAAATTCAAGGCAGATCTCACTAGTTAGAACGGACTGTACAAGGTTAATAGCTACCATCTCAACCCGTATTACACAGTGGTCTGACATGCCTTGTTTTTTTCCCGATTTGTTAGTTATATTCGTTTGCTGTTTGTCGCTGACGAAGACACTGTGGCCATAATGTCCGTTTAATTTTGTTTTTGTACTGGTGCGGTCACTGCGCCATTTCTTATGGATATTGTTTTTGCTTTTACGAGTGCTTACTCCCGTAGTGGTGAGTGTTGATCTGTTTTAATTCATTATAGATGCCGCCAGTCCACACATTTGGCGGGAATGCACACTAGTCAACTTACATTTGTTTTCACGGAAGTGTGGTGTTGTTTTCCATTTGGACCGGTTAGTTCGTTCGATTGTATGTGTTTTCTTCAGTCCGATTATCCTGACCTGGACATCGCCATATGATTTATCACTACGATTAAACATTTGTCCTATTTATATGTCTGGTGCAGACGGCTGAACTTCTCGAGATTGACGACCTTCACATTAGCTGCAGACAGACAGTGTTAGTTTTGGCGTGACTATGAAATTTAGACACGTGACTATAATGAACTAGAAGACGTCGCCTGGGAGACTGTCCAACACATCACTCGCACGCTAACTGATGCCCCTACAACCGTTTGCGGTTATGGGAAAGGCAATATACATAACGATATATGTCCTCCCCTTTTCGCTGCCTTGCGGGATACCTTTTTACGGGAAAGGCTTCGGGAGTAAACCCTGAGGACAAATCTGCACCCTGTGCTGTCTCCACTCGTCTCAATAAAATCTTGCCACTGGCCAAGGGTAGCTCAGGACTAGAGAGTAAAGTTGACAAAAGCCGCAGTTTCTTCCTCACTTTAATTCAAATCACAGCGCAAGTCACAAGTCACCCATTTTAGCGGACACAGCAAGAGAAATCACTGTCCATACGGCGTCACGTGCGATGGACGAACATAAGTATTCTAGTCATGATTGGGTTTACGACAATGAAAGATCTCATAGCAAACAAATACGTCTCAAGCCTGAACAATGACAAGAACAGTATACATCTGTTTCTGTTTCTCAGAATCGACGTCACTGCACTCCAGGAAAACCCATAAGTGCTCAGTCTCTGTCAGCAAGTTGTGCAGGGTCTAGATGTTGATGGTCCCTGTAGCTCGCTGGTTGCACTTACTCCTGATTTGTCCTCTCATGTGCCCAGTCTGACCTTGCTCTCTTGTGCCCCTATTAGGCCCAGTGTGTGGATGGAGCAACATCACTAGATATCAGTGACAGGTCGATAACATCATCCATATCCCCAGACCGAGATGCTAGTCTTGTTTGATGTCCGTCGTTCACGGCAGTGAGGTCTGTGTTGACTAATATCTGGCTCAAGGCGACCTCTTGCCTATTTTCAGTGGAAGTTCCCAACTTCTGTGATCTAGCGTTAAAGCATGGCCTATTTTAGATAGTACGTCTGACTCACCAGGAAGTACCCTTGAAACGTCACATTCCACCATGACTAAATAACGGAACACGTATTGTGCCAGGGTTTATAATCAATCCATGTTCCACACATATAAATGAAACTAATTAACGGTAACAGAACACAACAAATCAACGTTGAGAGTAGCCCTTTCAAAGAATCCTGCCATGAAACCAACTGCATATCATCTGTTTCTCGAACACGCTTTATAGTTGCACTGTTATTTGACGCATGAAAGTTCCGTCATTTAGTTAGCCTTAGAATGTGACGTTTCAAATGGGTTTCTCCGTGAGTTAGAATGCTTGTATCTACAGTAGGCTGTGGTTAAAGTCACCCTCAATTAGGCATTTTACGCCAGGCCAATCAGAGAATTTCATCACCTAACGTCATCAAATATGTGGTCTACCTAAACGTATAAGTTGTAGATTCTTAATTTTGTTGGTCGATTGTCACTACAATATCTTGTAGTTCCACATCGTTAATTTTACAGGTGCTAGCATCTATCCGTGTATGGGGGAGTTCTTTCTTCACATACATCGCCAGTCCACGCTTGCCAAATATACATCACGTGACCTCAGTCAAGTCGGTTTAAGTGCCCTAATATTTGGCACAGGGATGTTCTCCTATTATCAATGACTTTATTGAAACATATATACACATCTGAGCGATGTTTTTTGTTTTTTTAAAGCTGTATTGTAAATATCGCTGAACGCTTTCTCCCTAGAGTGGTTCACAGCATGTGGTCTACATAGCCCGTGCTTCCTTGTAGGAGTCAAAGAACCAGGTCAAAATGTTCAAATGAATTTGTTAATCGCAAGTTTAAAATGTCCCTTGGTGCAGTCCTGGGAATAGTAGAGGGGTAGAAGCAATGAATATGTTCACTTAATGTGGTCAGCGATATGACAACGTTTGGGGACCTCCGTCCTGTAGAACACGAAATCGTTTTCCCTTTAATTTCTCCCTCATTTAATAGCTAACAATTCTGTCACAGAAACAAATTGCTCGTGCCAATCAGTGGTCCTTTGTAAGGATTGGTGGCGTGTGTGTGTACGTGCGTGTGCAAGATTTTCATTAAGCGAGAGCCAGGAATCTGTGTGACTTTATTTCGCGTTGACGAATAATTAAAAATATGACAACATGGCCGTGGAAGAAATTGTTGATTTCTCGAATTAAATACTCTCATCCCATGTTCGCTTGTACATCGCCAAGCGACGTGGGGATATGCACTTTTCCTTGCCTGTGTCAATGTGAACATTTTGGGGTAGTGGGGTTGAACTCTGTCCATTCCTCTGTTATTTTCTAAGCGCTTACAACGTATCATTTTAATCAAATTCATCTCGCTAAGAAGTATTGCTTGATTCATGCAGGTTCTTCTTCAGAGTTCGTCCTGAAAAAAGGATGCTATGTCGTAGTTTACTGCGAGGATGCGATATATGTGCCTTTTGACCAATGCATCTTATTTCAGCTGGCATTTTTCGGGACGAGGTTTACCGTCTCACTGCTATCCCTTTTCTTTTAGACAGACTACGCTAGTGCAGCCTGTTTCAAGGGCCGTAGCTTGGAAACGAAATAGGGTCTTGGTCGGCTATGGTTCGCTGAAACTAACGCAGTCAGCAATGAGTCGTCGGCTGCTGTCAGCTCATTCACTGTCCTTCGTCTTGTGTCTTCCATGGAGGCTGGTCACGCTTATAGTAATTGCTAAGCTGCCACACTGAAGCAAAAACATTTACAAGACCTACGTTACGACCAAAAGGTAATCGTCATGGACAAATATCAACACAGATGTTCTCTTATGCTCCTTAGAATCACCTTCATTACGCTCTGAGTATACCTGTTGATGATCTGTCTTGGAATACTTGGAATCCCGGTATTCAGGCATGCTAATGTCTGTTGCCAGGTAGCCGAAGTCTATCGGCTATCCGTAGTAAGTATTTCAAACTTCATGTGGCTTACTTAGCTTGGGGGTAGATATAGATAAATTGGGAAGATTTTAAAACAGAATTTTAGAATTGTGTCCAGGCAGGGGGCGTTAAGCCTACTCTTTTCGATTTCTACCAAGAGACTTTTAACGTGCTCATCACTGCACAAGACAGTCCGATCTCATTATCAAGAGATAAAGGGAATTTTTTTACCAAAAGATACACATGAAAAAAGTCCTGGTCTCCACCAAGATTCGAACCGGCGACCTCCGGTACCAAGGCTGCCACCTTACCTCGAGACCCCTGACCCTCGTCATCAGTGGCTGCCACCTTACCTCGAGACCCCTGACCCCCGTCATCAGAGGCTGCCACCTTACCTCGAGACACCTGACCCCCGTCATCAGAGACTGCCACCTTACCTCGAGACCCCTGACCCCCGTCATCAGAGGCTGCCACCTTACCTCGAGACACCTGACCCCCGTCATCAGAGGCTGCCACCTTACCTCGAGACACCTGATCCCCGTCATCAGAGGCTTCCACCTTACCTCGAGACCCCTGACCCCCGTCATCAGAGGCTTCCACCTTACCTCGAGACCCCTGACCCCCGTCATCAGAGGCTGCCACCTTACCTCGAGACCCCTGACCCTCGTCATCAGAGGCTGCCACCTTACCTCGAGACCACTTACCCTCGTCACCAGAGGCTGCAACCTTACCTCGAGACCCCTGACCCTCGTCACCAGAGGCTGCCACATTACCTCGAGACCCCTGACCCTCGTCACCAGAGGCTGCCACCTTACCTCGAGACCACTGACCCCCATTAATGACCCGTCTCTCTTAGAAAATAGCGAAAGGCGTCGATATTGATGGTTCTTGTAGCTCGATAGCTGAACTCACTACTGCTCCGTCCCCTTGCAAACCCCACTCCGATCAAAATTTGTTTGATTTCAAAATCATACACTCGGATTGTTGATTCATCTATTGCGATGCCATCATCTAACAGGCTGGCCATTGATACACTTCCTTAGCACGCCCTGAATGCGAGGAAGGTACTTCAACCCCACACTTAACGTCCTTTCCAGGGGGCACAAAAAGAGAAATATTACTTATTGTGGGCATTCAACAACATCAGCAACAACAACATTATTAGCTGGAGTGTGTTCTACCTTAACTCTCTGTCAGTTCTTCTTCTTATTTTTCAGCTTCTTCTGCTTCTTCTTCTTCGTCTTCTTCTTTTTCTTCTTCTTCTTCCTCCTCTTCTTCTTTTTCTTCTTCTTCTTCTTATTTTTCAGCTTCTTCTGCTTCTTCTTCTTCTTCTTCGTCTTCTTCTTCTTCTTCTTTTTCTTCTTCTTCTTCCTCTTCTTCTTCTTTTTCTTCTTCTTCTTCTTCTTCTTCTTCTTATTTGATCATCTGATGCTATGCTTCTAATCCGGATAGGTTCACGAAGGAGACTGCCCGGTTGAGGTCTTCGCTTGTCCAGCATGGTCGCCCTCCAGGGCCTGGCTGGCTCAGCATAAGTGGGGTAGTTCTGCATGACATGTTCTGGTGTTTGGGCAGGTACTCCACTATCAAACGTGGCGGTGGCTCTGAGACCCATTCCATGGAGGTGGGCCTTGAGTCTGCAATGTCCCGTTCTGAGTCTAAAGATAGTTATTTGCCAATCTCTGCTAAGTTTGTATAATAGTTGTCCATCACAAGTGATGAAGACCACTCTCTTTGTTCAGCCGTGTGGACAGTCGTATCTCTTGCTGTGTCCGCTGAAATGGGTGACTTGCGCTGTGATTTGGATTAAAGTGAGGAAGGAACTGCGCCTTTTGTCAACCTCACTCACAGAGCCCAAGCTACCTTTTGCCAGTGGCAAGACATTCATCCAGACGACTGGAGATAGCATATGATGCAGATTTTGCCTCAGGGTTACCACCGAAGCCTTTCCGTAAACATGTAACCCGCAGGGTAGAAAGGTGGGATGGCATCTAACGCAGTTTGTCGTGCCTTTTCGATAACCACAAGAGGCCGTATGAACAGTACTCAGCGTGTGAGTGAGTCTGGCATCTCTCCCCAGCTGTATTCAGCTCATCATAGTAGGAACTAAAATTCCAACACGCCAAATTCGAGAAGGTGAATCGGCAGAACTAACCCGTGAAATACGACACAGGTATAAGCGTAGTGCCATTCAGCTGGCGTCCAGACCATGATAAACGGATGGAAGAAATCACAAAAAAGAACGAAATAACAAGTCCAGACGAAAAACAACACCACGTTTCCGTGAACACAAGTGTAAGTCGTCGACTAGTGTGAATTCCAGGCAAATCCGAGGTCTGGCGGTATCCATAATGATCCAAAACAGTAGAGAAATGTAGACTCGCAGCCAGTTATGGCGCCATCTTTGCCAGATTTGTATATGCTGCCATATTCTAGTGTCTATTCTTTGTTGATCGTCTCTCCATTCCTTCTCGTGGATCGTGTGATGAATATCTTCTCTTCTTTATAGTTCTGAAGATGGCGATTGCACGAGCCTCTCTGTCAACATTTCTAAAGTGTTGAGAAAATGAGAATTCTGATATTCTCTCCATTACGTGATTTCTCCGCCCCATCCATTTCTAAGAAACTCCATTACGTGATTTTTCCGCCCCATCCATTTCTAAGAAACTTCTTGTTTCTTACTATCTTGAAAATTGACCATTACGTCTTTTCTCACTATCTCATTTCACATGATAGGATATCTCAATGCGGTACCTTGACCAGTGTAAATATATCACGCTGATAACAGAACGTTGATACGCAGTTGATTATTATTAGTTGTGCATCATCAAGCTGGAATTCTGGGTAACAGTGATTTCTAGATTATCACCATATTTGCTTTTAAAATTCTTGTTCTCAATCTCCATGTCAATTCTGGCGTGGTATCTCCAATTTATTTAGGAAACAAATTGTATTATTTCCCCGAACATTAATGAATAGATACAACAATTAATCACAGCCAAGCTGTCAACTAGCGACACAGCGCATTCCGTTCTCCGGACTACATCCTGCTACTTGTAAAGTCCTGTTCATGGCTTGGTATGCGGAGATTGAGAGTGGGCGCAGAAGAAGAAGAAGAAAAAGCGCCCTGTGGATCATACAGCTGTAACTGATACAAAAGGCAAACGCAAAAGGCGCCGTCCATCGTAGACGATGATGGCATAATTTATTTTGCTAGAGCTAATTTTAGAAAGGATTAACTGCGCTACTTTTTTTCCTCACTCTCTCGTCTCGAGCCGCCCGACCCCAGTGGCACGTCAAGGACAAGACGAATAGGGGGCGACTACGAGATGCAGAGAACTCCGCATTAAGCACCCGTAAAAAAGACGGCGGAGTCCGGAGTCGTACCCACACCACCTAATCACGAGGCCGACAGCTTAACCACTTGGCCACGGAATCCCCAACTGATACACGCTAAGCCATAACCGTTGATCTGAGTCCAACTGTTGAAGTTTCTATGGCATGATAAACATTGTTCAGTCACCTCTTACGGAATGCCTGGTATGTAACACTTTCGGGCCCCCGGTAACATTAATAAAGGCAGAAAGATTATAGTTATATGTATGTATGTATGTATGTATGTATGTATGTATGTATAATACACACACACATATATATATATATATATATATATATATATATATATATATATATATATATATCACATAAGGGGTAGCTGCAGTCATAGGGGGTCGCTGTAGGGAAAAGGTTAAGGCACTTGCCTCTAACAGTGATTAACGGAGACGGTGGGCGATCAAATCTCGCAAATTTGTAAGCGACCCCTGGTCTCACGGGAGGTAAGAGCAGAGTGCCTGCATCCTGAGTTACCTCCAGCCGTCTCGAGCAATAGTCTTGCCACTGATCCAAGGTAACTCTGGACGAGAGTGAGATTAATGACAAGCGCACACACCCCCCCCCCCCCCCCCAACCTTTCCTCCTATAATCCAAATACAACACACATCACATTATCAAGACAAAACCGTCTGATATATTGTGATATATATAGTGACTCTTATCGTTTGTGATGGGTAATAACTTTATTAAAACACACACACACACACACACATCTATACATACACATACACACATCTATACATACACACATCTATTCATACACATACACACATCTATACATACACATACACACATCTATACATACACATACACACATCTATACATACACATACACACATCTATATATACACATACACACATCTATACATACACACATCTATACATACACATACACACATCTATACATATACATACACACATCTATACATACACACATCTATACATACACATACACACAGCTATACATACACATACACACATCTATTCATATACATACACACATATATACATACACATACACACATCTATACATACACATATCTATACATACACACATCTATACATACACATACACACATCTATAC